>JAOPHQ010004835.1:30000-52500 GCA_030340625.1 Merluccius polli
TATACCTATGCCCCTTACAATAGTGTAAGAAACGGGGGGGGGGCGTTACTCCCTAGTCCAACAAGACGGCTGAAACGCCACAACAACAACAACAACAACAAATGAAATACTCACTTCCCCAGCTCTTCGTAAAGCTGGTATTCGTCCGTGAACCGCGTACAGGTTGTCGTAGCCATGTTGTTCCCCCCCACCCGGTCTCCTTGCTCGTCACAAGCCTGCTGCCTGTCCTGGCTGTCCTCTCTCTGGGATTACTGAGGTCTCTCTCTCTGTCTCTGTCTCTCTCTCTCTCTGTCTCTCTCTACCTCTCTCCTTCTCTACCTCTCTCTCTGTCTCTCTCTCAAAGAGTGGTGGTCCGCCTGTGAGCTGCTGCCTGTTTCAAAGACGGTCTCTGGGATCTGTTTTTAAATAACAGCAGCAACAACAAAAAACAAAACAAAAAATTAAAAAAGTGGATGTTGTATATGATATGAATGGTGGATATTGGAAAGCCTAACGCCTCGCCTCTCCTGCTGTGGGGCTGCTGGTGCTGTGAGCTGTGAGCTGCGGCTCGCTGCTCTCGGTGCGCGCGGCGCGGAGAGACGCGCCTCTCCGCCGCCCCCTGCCGGACGGGGAGCGCAATGGCATGTGGGCGGACATCATCACACACACACACACACACACACACAGCCGTCAGTACAGTACAGTACGTACTGCCAAATAGGGGCAAATATGGTGGTGGTGGTGGTGCTGGTGGTGGTTTGCGCCTGCAGCAAAAATATGCACCGGCGGCGCGCACTTTAAACGTGCGCAATGAACACACCGAGAGACAAACAGGGGCGATTTAAAGTGTACATTGGTTTGAAACTGTTTTGCCATCGCAAAATGTTTTCCCCATGCGAATAGGAGCGTGGACCAATAACGCATCTTTCACAACTTGGCCGTCTTGCAGTTCAGCCCATGTAATAATAACGCGTTGTGGTTTTTTTGTTGCAGCTCATGACGTGCCATCGTCCCCACCGTGCCTACATTATGTTTTGTATTAATATGAATTTTGTTAGGCTCACCCAACACTATATTTGGTGGCGTACGGTATATTAGCCTACAGGTTTCAGAAAGCATAGGCTGTGTGTGTGTGTGTGTGTGTGTGTGTGTGTCACAAAACATAGTCTGAAAGGAAATACAGAAACATGTCATTTATTACCACTTGTTTGGACATAATAATTAGGCTCCCAGAGGGCTTATTGTCTAGAAATCACAAAGTCTCTGTATGAATCCCTCGTCCTTATGGTCACATGACAACATGCTTATGTGTTCCCTATGAGAGCCATTCTGGATCTATAGACAGGGCTAACACCATCTGCTACCAAGTAGCATCCAATTAGCTACTTACTGTCTTTAATTGGCCGATTGACAGGGTGACATTAAATTCAATTAAATAGTTACTTTTTAATTAAATAGTTAAACAAGATCAAAAACTCTTCGAATTATTCTGTAGTTGTAAGGACACACTGCCTACACAGTGTGTGCAAAACCCATCAACACAGAAAGCACACAGTCTCTGTCTCTCTCCCTGTAATTCCTTCTCTCTGGGATGAGCGTTGCCATGACAGTGGCACAAATTAACACCGCAAACACATTTTTATGATTTTGCGTGACGCGCGGGTGCACATCTGTCACAGTTGTGGCATGACTAAAAACTAAACTAATAAATAAATCCTTTTTAAAAAGTCACTGCGACCGAGACAGCACTCGTTGCCATACATTAAAAACACACATGTATGTATATGTACAGTTTGTCATTTGTACACCATTTAAATACATAAATAAGTCTGACTGTTTTCAATCTTTCCCCGTGATTTACCCGATACTCAATACGATAGTATCTTTCACTTGTGGTTCGGGTGTAAAATACTCAAGTATTGCCTATAAATAATACAAATATATATACACCGGTATATACCAGTGTGTGTGTGTAAGATGAGTCTTCACTGTAGCAGCTTGACTGAGTTGATGTGAAGGTGGTAGAGGAAGTCAGCATAGGACGCTCCCCCGTTGGGACTCTTGTCTTCCACCAGGTGTCGCTGCAGAGCCTCCTCACAGCCATCACCCTGCTTCACCACCCACAGCTGACACACACACACACACACACACACACACACACACACACACACACACACACACACACACACACACACACACACACACACACACACACACACACACACACACACACACACACACACACACACACACACACACACACACAATTTGAATGCCAAAGTACAAAATTTGGGAATGTCTCCAGAAAGCATTGAAGCATTTGCTTTTCATGCTAAAACTCTTCATGTTTTCATGTTGCCTTGTCCTTGCCTTGCAATTTTACTCTTTTATTCTAAATTATATCCATGCTGCTATTTTATGTGATTTTATTTAAGTGTCTGAATAGCAAGCACTATACAACACAAAGTAAATGTTATTATTATCATCATCATCATTTACAGAATATATAACAATCTATCCGAGCCAACCGTTCTAGTTTGAATATGTGTGCTACGGTAACTGAGTGATCTTATTTGCGATCACACATTGGGACTGCAGGCGCATATCAATGGAAAGTGTGACAAGTGTGACATTTCTGACACTATGTGCGCAAAGACGGTTCTGAAAGAGACATGTCCATTATATAAGGACAATACCGGTCTGAATGATTAAACCATCATAACCGTCTTTTCTGGCTTCACTTGCACATTCGTTACCAATATAATTTGTCAAAATTACTTCGCTGTACCGATTCTGGTGAAGAGCATTTAGCGTGAAAACCCTCTTGACAAATTATACTGCTAACTGAAGTTTTATTGAATGGTATCAATGATTTAATCACCCAGACCGGTATAGGGCTTGTACATCATGATGTCACATCACAAACAGCCACCATTTTGGGAGCATAGAAGCATTGCAATGTTAGTCACAATGTTAGTAATAGGTTTTTGGTCATTGTTTGGAAATTAATCAAGAAATAATTTGTCATTATGGGAAGACATTGTTGTGTTTGAAACTGCCACAGCGTTTCTCATGCGAGACGTGGCAAAACAAAGTTTTAATTTGGTATATTTACGTTGATTAAGGATTTTACAGTACTACAACTCTCTTCTCAATATGAAGTATCGCCAACAATAAATCCCATGATGCATTCTGATGTATTGTCTATTGTCCTTTAAGGCAGATGTCTAGAACTAGCATCAGCAATAGACAACATGTATCCCTTATATAACCACACCTGCTACCCAAGTGCACTCACCTTGCGGGCGTAGGGTGCCTGGGAGCTGAGCATGTCGATGAGAGAGCAGACCCTTATCGATAAAGAGTTGTCCAGAGCAGACATCTTGGTCTGAGGGTGCGCGCGCACACACACACACACACACACACACACACACACACACACACACACGCACACGCACACACGGTGTTATCAGCCAATAATGACATTGTCATTTATCATCAATCAATGCATCCCTTCTTTTTAGCGGACCAACATACACACATTTTAAACGGGCGCAGACCAAAATGCCTCTGGACACAATTGGACCTGTTAGACCTACAACCAATTAGAGCAATGAAATGTGTGACATGAATTGAACTTTTACCAAATCCTGTCAGAAGTACAGCAAACATGTCTTTATTATCAACAAAAGCTTTAAGTGCAGTTGTTTTTTTCTTATTTTAGAGAAAATATATCATCCAGTTCGTTTAATACTGTTGTGATAGCGGATTCAACAGACCGTTACACATTAGCAGCAGCCATCTTGGTTGTTTACAAAAATGCCTCAACATCTGCACAGTCATCGTATCAAACCCACCCCATATTAGATGAACTGTTCTAGTTCCCATGCTATAAGGACGTATCATGTTCTCTAATTAAAGACACCCACATTAATGCATCCATCCATCCATCTCACCTCTCCAGAGGGCAGGGAGGAGAAGCAGCTGGTGTTGAAGAGCTGGACCAGGGTGTGCGGGGGCACGTGGCTCCCAACCCACAGCAGCAGGGCCAGGGGTCCGCTGACCAGGTAGAGGCCCCCCTGGTCCAGGCTGTCAGCTGTGCAGCGCAGCCCGTCGGCTGGGTCCGGGGGCCCCGCGGCGTCGCTGCAGTCCTCCACACACCTTGGCTGAAGGCAACAATAAAACAAAGGGCCAAAGGTTAAAAACCTACGATACCCATGTTTACTTCTTTGGTTTTTCATATTTTTCTCCTCCACAAAATGTTTGGAATGTGTGCATGTGGAGAATTACATTTTAATGCTATGACGACGCCGACATTTTGTTTGGCGATGACGATAAGACGACATAGTACTTTATTAATCCCAGATGGGAAATGTGGGTGTCCCAGCAAAAAGTACAGGACCGTAGTAGAAATAAAAAAGAGATGAACATTTTAATAAGTCAAAAATAAATACAGAAAATATATCTATCGACACAATATTAGTAGTATCAATGTTAATGTAAATGCAAAGATAAATGACAACATTGCAGACAGTTGAGGTAAACATTATTGACAGCATATGTATATTATTGAAAGTATACATTATTGACCATTATACATATAAGTGTCTAAAGTGTCCAGACAGCTTCATTATTGAAACTATAGTGCTTGTACATCGCAACGTCAAATCGCAATGACCACCTCCATTTTGGGATCATTGGATTGGTCGGTTTTTTGGTCATTGTTTAGTAATTAATCATGAAATGATTAGTCATGATGTGGAGACATTGTCGTGTTTGAAACTGCCACAGCGTTTCTCATCCGAGTGGCCAAACAAAGTTTTCATTAGCCTAGGTTACGGTATATTTACGTTGATTTTGGATTTTACAGTATTACAACTTTCTTCTTGAGTCCTCTCAATATGGCCTCTCAGTATCGGCACAAAAAAGAAAAATCCCACGATGCATTCTGATGTACATTAAGCCCTATAGGTGCGTGTCGTTGAGCCTCCTCACCAGTGGCAGCAGCAGAGGGTAGAAGTGCGTGGCGGTGGTGGGCGTGTCCATGCGGAGGACCTGGCACCGCAGCTGCAGCCGCTGGTGGACGGAGCTCCGCCGGCCCGGCAGCAGCACCTCACTCTTCCTCAGACTGTTGATGTAGACGGGCAGCGGCCGCAGGTGCTGCGGTAGCACCAGCTAGTGAAGACATCACACCATGAAGGCACACACACGCACACACAGTCACATGTACACACACACACACACACACTAACACAATAGGTACAAAATTAAAAACAATTGAATTTGTCATGTGCGTGTGTGCGTGTACCTGTCCTGTAGAGACACATGCAGAGCTGCAGTGTTTACGGTAACACGCCAGCGACGCAGTCACCTCTGCCTGCAGTTCCCCCCTCAGGTCCTGGAGAGGACGCTCCAACACCGCACAGTACACTGGCCAAGGACAACAGTACCACAACTAAACCTCAATACCGTTCCTCTATGTGTCACCATAGCGTTGGTTTTTCCCCATCAGACAACCATGGCGTGTCCATGTCTTGCATAGAATAATGTTAATATCATACTCAAAGGTTCATGTAAACAAAGTAAACGGAAGTAAACAAAGAAACAGAAGTAAGCAAACCCCTGTACATGCTCAGTAGGACCCCCCCCCCCTGACCTGCAACGCTTGGGAACGACACTAATGAGAAAAACATTGAATTATGCTGATTCGTGAAGTACTTGTATACTTTACATTACGAGTCATTAAAAAGTACTGTTGTATTTGCTATTTCTATCATAGATATGTCAAATGTTTATTTATATACTTTTCAAGGATGTCTTCCACCACAATTTGATGCACCATCCTTCATGATTAAAAGTTCTACCAAATATATTTATTTTCATTTCATTTTATACATGTTTTGGTTATTGTATCCATTATGTAAGTCACCTCTAGTCACGATTTATTTTGTGAAATTTTACTCGGTATCTATAGTAACCGTTTTTGCGTCATGCCCAACAACTCCCCCTAGCTTTTTGCGTCATGCCTAACAACTCCCCCTAGCTGTTCTGAAATCACTGTAAAACACGGCCTCTCGTGGCTTATTGCTTAATTATGAATCCAGCTTACTCTTCTTGCAGTAGAAGGCGAGCAGCGCCTGGGCCTGGCAGTGGCGGAACGCGTCCAGCAGGTGGCGAGAGCAGCGCAGCGTCAGCGTGTGAACCCTGGTCCGTCTCTGCCCCGCTGGATCGCTGTAAGTGGCCGTTACCTAGGAGATAGGGTGGTAGAGGAAGACAACATCCTGTAAAAGCACTGTGTACCGTGACGTCATATCTATTTAACTTACTATTTAGGCATTTTGCAGACACTTTTATCCAAAGAGACTTCAGACACACATCATTAAGGAGCAGGTAGGGGTTCGGGGGCATCTTGCTCAAGGATGTCTACACAGGTTAGGCTGTGGACATCGGGGTTTGAACCCCGTGGATTTTTATGTTTAATTTGTATTCAGCATCAAGCTAGGTCTGCACATTTGGACATAAAGGGCAAGTTCATTGTGCTGCCAGCAAAACAGGTTACTTTCAGTAGAAAATAATAGTGCAATGTCAAAGCGTAGTGTAGCCTATAGTTAAGGCAAGAGTAACTTTTCTGTGTGTGCATTCAGTTCCCACTGTCAGCCCTGAACAGCCCACCATGTGTGTGTGTGTGTGTGTGTGTGTCCTGAAAAAAATTGAATTGAGATTGAATTCTGCCCACCTGTATGGCCACACCCCTCTCCTCATCCAGATCTCTCAGGTATGCGAGTTCTACAGCCAGTGTTGTTCGCCAATCAAGGGTTGCCACGGCAACTTGGCTGGGCTTGTCTCCAGGGACGAAGAGCCCGTAACAGCCGGAGACACGCAACTCTGATGATACAGCACATGTCATCAGCAGGATTATTATTGTTTGTATTAATATCTCAGGCACAGAACCAAATATCTCAGGCACACAACCACACACATTAAGACATACATACCGTAGATATACGCGTGAAACTAAACGCTTACCAATATATGACATCTAAATGGCTGGCATTGCTGACAGTTTATTGAAGTTATTAAGACAAATGGAAATATGTAAAACTGTTAAAATAATATGTAGGATTGTTAAGCATTGCAAACTAAATGTTTGTATCCAATTAACTTGTCTAATATTTCAGGTTACCAATTCACAGAATAATACAAAAATCATAATAATTAGCTAAATGATCTGCCTATCATGGCAATATCGTGTTTTCAATGCACATGCAAATGTGCAGACAGACTCACAGGCAGACTCACAGACAGACAGACAGACAGACAGACAGACAGACACCTTTGCTGACATGAACCCTGAGCTGAGCCTTGTAGACGGTCTCAGCCTCCACAGTTCTCCTCAGGTCTGTGCTGAAACACTGCCTCTCCATCTCCCCCTGCAGGACAGCAGCCCACATCACAACACCTCATCCTCTGAGCCACACTGACCGCCAGTTCACATTATAATCTCATGATCCCAACCTACCCAAAGCTATCCTAGCCAAAACAAGGCTAGACACAACTGAACATGCAGCAGCCGCTGTGGGGCTGTGTTATTTTAATGTTTGCTTTCAAAAATGTCATTCCAAGATTTGGAGTTCAGGACCAGACCAGTAACAAAAAAGGTAACTTTTTTAGGGGTACAAAACTAGTAATAAGTACATTTGTAATTGCCGTTGAGACATCTGGATGTTAAATATACGTTTAATAAGCCCTCTGTTTAAAGCAAAAATACTTTTTTTTATGTTAGCTCTGTTCTCCCACATTCGTCAATAATTCATCACTTTGTTGCTTAGATGTACTATGTACACTCATACTCACATTAATAATAATAATCATACCTGCAGGTGATTGTAAACATAAAGAACTCCTCCTGTTAGATAAGGGATGTTGCCTGGCCAAGCCCCTCCCACATCCTGCTGGGAGAGCATGAATAGGTGCACGCCACAGCCCTGATTGACGCATTCACTGGCCAATGAAACAGCAGGCTCTGAGGGCTGAAAGATAGACTACAACACAACAATGGGAATTAGCTGAGTGAGTGAGTGAGTGAGTGAGTGAGTAAGTGAGTGAGTGAGTGTCTTACCTTTTGCTTGTTTGAACCAAGGAACCCTGAGAAGTGTGTGTGTTCCCCCTCCGTTAGGGGAGCAGTGTGGAAGAGCAGCAGTTTGCCAGGACAACTCATGGCCTAAAAAACAAAAGAAAAAGTATTTCAAATGTGCATACTAACAGTACTCAGTACTCAACTCCTGTGTGCTGCCTTTAAATGATTTTTTAGTTGTATCCCTAACGATAACGTTCAATGAATCAATAGCTAATAAGAACGTACCAAAGCAAGCCACATCACGCCCAAACGTCCCACGTAACGGGAGGAGTCAGCATAGCAAATACTATGCTGCATACAAATAGAATGAGCTCCAACAAATATGACCTTACATTCTCTTATTTCACTTGAACATTTGAAAAGCTTAATTGTGTAAATGTAAAATGTGTGTCTGCAAATTATCTGTGCGACTGTCTATGTTTAAACTGTATACGTTTATTCTTTGTAAAATGGAAATGGGAAAAAGATCCCGATCTCAATGAGACTACCTGTTTAAATACAGCACTAAATAAATAGCGTCTGCGGTCGGAATGCAAAATAACTGAGATTACGCGATGAGTGGACACTGGACGGCGCCGGACATTAACATGGGAGCTCACGTCACCGCTGATTGACAGCACTAAGCTATGAGTTCCCGATGCAACGCAAAACCTTGGAAGCTCCACTCAGCAGCAGCCGTTCTCTTAAGGCGATATAAGAAAAAAGTATTATTGCGATAATTACGGGGAATTGTACACGATATCAATAAATATCACGACTTAGGGAGGGTCATTAGATTACAAGTACATGGTAGTGTAGTATGTATGGTATCGGACTAAAACTCATTTACCTTTCTTGCTGATGTTTCAAATCTCATATTTTGATAATTTTATGGGCATATCTTCTAATGGTAATTCATTTTGACCGGGTATATTCATATAAAACCGGGTATCACGATAAGTCGATATCTTCTTTTCACGACGATACATTACCATTTAAAGACGATAATTTTGAATTATTGCCCAGCTTTACGTTCTCTCATCCAAACGTCAAGACGTCTGTCTGTCCTCAGACAGTGCCTCCTGACCCACTGGCGTGGTGCCAACCTACTTTACACCACCTCTGTTTGCTTTATTGTTTCTGTTGCAGTAGCAACACTGACCTGTAGTACAGCCAGTCCTGCTCTGATGGGCAGCTCAATGGGAACCCCGTGGGGATCCTCCCCCTCTGCAGTGAACAGAGGAATAAGCTGCAACACACTAGTGGACACACACATAGAAAACACACACAGACACACACACACACACACAAACATAGACCATACACACGTTATTATTACACATCAGTTATAACACCCAGGGGGGTGAGTGGTGAGATGTGAGCAGAGATCAAGTGTAGTTCTTGGCCCCTGATCATAATTGTTGTGCCAAGGGGCTTCATGAGCTTTAGCCCTCAAGACATACCAAATTTCCCCCCAAAAAAATGTAAATGTAAAAAAATACCTAAATGATAGAAAATCCTCAGTTGTCGACCGGTGTGTGGGTACCTGTCAATGCTGTCCACGCAGTCTTTGAGAGACACCAGGAGCCCCTCTCTCACGGGGAGCTGTAGGTCATCTGTCTCTGTGACAACCAGCATGTGTGGGCGGGACAAGGTGGGGCTGAGGTCGTACAGGTGGACCCTGCTGTCATAGGTCAACAAGCCTACCCTGAGGTCTGGTGGTTCAGTGGTGCCCTCCTGCCTGCAATACAACAACAACAATTATAAACCACAGTGGAACTGTATTTTTATTCCTGTATTACACATGTTGATAACTGACTATAGGGCTTTTACATCGCGACGTCACATCGCAACAACCGCCTCCATTTTGGAAGCATAGGAGCATTGCAATGTTAGTTATGTTAGTGGTACGTTCATTGTTGGTCATTGTTTAGTAATTAACCGTGAAATGATTTGTCACTATGGGGAGACATTGTTGTGTTTGAAACTGCCACAGCATTTGTCATGCAAGATGGGGCAAAAAAAGGTTTTCACTAGCCTAGGTAACGGTATATTTACGTTGATTTAGGATTTTACCGTACTACAACTCTCTTGAGTCCTCTCAATATGGTGGAGTATCGCCAATAAAAAAATCCCATGGTGCATTCTGATGTACAAGCCCTATGTACGAACCTCACAGAAAGTATTACCTCAGGTAATACTTTGAAAGTAACACATTTCTCCTACTCTTATTGTGTGTATAGACATACATTCTGCATATATGTTTTTGTATAAAGTTGTGTGAGTGTTAATGAGCGATAGAGACAGAGAGAGAGGGGGTATTGTTACCTGTGTAGAGAGTAGAGCAGCATGCGTATCTGTTGTGTTACAAAGTCCAGGTGTCCTCCTCTCAGCGCCGGGGGAGACACATCTAGTGCCAGCAGGAGAACAGCCGCCTCAGCCTGGAGGAAACACAACATAGAGTTGATATGGACACCCACACACAGGGCACAATATTAGCACCAGCATTTGCTATTATTCAAGACATTTTCTAGACTAAATGATAAGTATCATGAGATTAATGGATTATGAAAATAATCGTTGCAGCCCTCTATAAACGGGAGCTTTGAATGGACCTTGTTTGGGTGGATTATCTCATAGGACCCCTTGTGGAGCTCCGGCCTCTGGTCCCAGTCCACACGGAGGCCCGCCACTCCTGTAGTGGGCTGGTAGTGCTGCCAGGGCACTGAGGTACACAGAGGAACAAAGAGAGAGAGAGAGAGAGTCCGTGAAGAGGAAGAGTGTCCACTGGTCTATTAGGAAATAATCACAGTGCAAGTATAATGGTATAATTTCAAGTGCATTTACATTTACTACTATTTATTTAATTATAGTCATTTGTTTTATTTGTATTATTTTATCCATAGCGACTTACTGTGATTTTTGTTTTAAAGAAACATGTCATTAAGGAGCAGCTAGGGGTTGGGCATCTGGTAAGCTGTGGAGTCCAGGATTCGAACACGGAACCTTCCTGCAGGGAGTGAAACGCCCTTACCACTAGACTATTCTGTCTACCCGCTTACACGAGAAGTTGTCCACTGAGATTGTCCACTTGAAAGAAAGCTTGTTCAGGTTTACTACATAAAGCGTAGACGACAAGTGGCAAGTGATAAGTGACACGAGAGTGTTGAATCTATGTTGAAATGTACTGTGGTAACATGTCAGTAGCGTTGAATTGTTGAATAGTATGGCCCTACTAAGCCCATCGGAAAAACAACAAGAAAGGCTGAGGTCCTCGGGGTCTTGTGTGAGTAAACGACTGTGGTCTTACCGTCGTTGAGTTTACCGCAGAACGGGCAGTAGAACCGCTGACCACAGTCCTGCCAGCTCATAGCAGGACACATGGAGGCCCCACACTCCCCACAGCCCTTCAGACACTCCGGTTCACTGCAGATGGGCAGGGGTCGCTGGTGGGGCAAAAAACAAACACGCACACAAAACATAAGCCAATTTATACTTTGTCTCGCAGAGAAAAAAAGAGTCTAATGCGGAATGCACAAAGCCCATAGGATGCGCCCGCTCTCCTAGGATTACTAGATCTAACAACAGCAAAACAATATTAAAAAATCAATAGAACAGTGGTGTATACTGGCGCGGCGCCCGGCGTCCGGCAGTGCCTGTGTGGGTCGTTACATTGAGAATAATGCCTCTCATATGCCTTTTATCGAGTTGTTTGTTTGCATTTTCCATATGCCCGGTCTTGATTCCACCAGGATTTGCTACTTCTAAAAGGCAAGAAAATAAAATACAATAAATAATCCTAGGGAACTATTGCCCAGCCCTGGTGCAGCCATAGTGCAGAACAGTGATTCACTGGTTGGTCGCGACCCAACAAACCTTAATCTTCAGAAAGAATCGATTAACTAAAGTTTCAATATTAATTAATGTTTCAATGGCCTACTATTTCATTGAGTTTAGCCTAAATTGTTGCAGCATTTTGCTTGCTTAATGTTATGAACAGTATATGAAGTAGGGCTGAGCGATACGGCCGATATCTTCTATCTCGATATAGGTCATTTAATATCTCGATAACGATATATATCAGGATATAAATAAATAGTCTATATAAAATAACCACAAGGTATGGCCTATTTTTGTATACTCCTGTGTGAATTAAATACTTGACAAATGAAAAGAGTATTTTCTTATTTGTTTCATCACTTCACAATAATGCAGCCTTCAAAACCAGGAAAAGACGACACTTATGCCATATCAAGATATGACAAGTCTAGTCTCATATCATATCATCGATATAATATCGACATATTGCCCAGCCCTAACATGAAAGCATTCTTGATTAATGCGATGAGCCGGCGCTGACCTCTCCGGGTCCGTGTCGTGCCAGGGGTGAGAGCAGAGCTCCCAGGGGCAGGCGGCTGAGCCGGGCGGCCTGGGCCTCACAGGGAACACTGTACATGGTGGAGCGGACGGCCTGAGGACTGGCACTACCTGGAGTTTTCATTTAGACAGAAGCACGGAGGTTAGCACGCAACAGCGACAGCGCAAAAGGAACACTGCATTAACCTGACGCGCCCAGATGGCTCTGTGTAACAAACCATCTGGGAAGACGTCCTTGGAAACAGTTCCAAAAAGGGCAGGCACTTTCAAAAAGTACATGGCAGGTAATTGGATGAACCATTTGTCTATCACCGCTGTCCATCACGGGCTAACTTCAACCAATCAGACGAACCGTGTGACGTAGTAGGAGAGTGGCTAGATGGATTCTCGCATGATCCCTTGCAAGGTAAACAATGCATAGGATTGGAAAAAACATGCAAAACTGCATATCCAACCAAAAAGTGAAAATGTTAAAGTTTGAGTGAGACATTTCAATTGGCCCAGAACGTTATCTGTCTGTCTGTGTGTCTCTACCTCCATCTTCTATATTACAACAAGTGGTGGCAAGGGGAGGGAGAGACGAATCGGGACCCGATACGTAGATCTTCCCTTCCCACTCTGCCCGGTCTTCTGCCATCACCCGCACCTGAGAAAGAGACAGATAGAGATGGATGGGGTGGGAGGATTGTTCAATTGTTGTACTACTACTAATACTACTACTAATACTAATAATACTACTACTAATAATAATAAATAAATAAAAATATATTAACCTCAAGTTATTTTAGAAATGTATTTGCGCAGCACTTTTACGTGGTCACTCTTGTAAGATTGTAAGCATTCATTCCTCAGCTTCCTCACCTGTAAGTCGCTGCTGTCTGCTAAATGACTCAATGTGAATGCAAAATGGAATAACTAAACACTGTTTTAAATAGTGTATTTGAGACAGACGGACTCACAGCACTGGGCAGGATCTTGGGGTCCAGGCCGTAGCGGGACTCTGAACTGGGGGACTGGCGGAGAAAAAAAAACACACACACAAAACACATAAATCACCACACAGTAGGGCTGCACAAGTAATTTTGTATATAGAAATCACCATTTTGGCCTTTGCATTTAGCTAATCGTGAAAGGTCACAATTTATTTATTTTTAAATCAGAAAAGAATTATGAATATAATGAATCCGATTTTGTACGCCTGTTACATTAAAATCAAATTACAAACCATTACAACTCAACAATTGCTTTACTATTTTTGTTTTCTATATACAGAAGGCGCCACAGATAATGAATTAAATCGATATAATCTGTTAATGAATAATCGCCATCACAATATATTGGGCCAAATAATCGCAATGATGATTCTTGTCATAATCTTGCAGCCCTACCACACAGTAGTCTCTTCTCTACAGTCTACAATCATTCCTTCATCTCCCCCTCCTCATTTACTCCTCATGTGGTTCCCTGACATGGCCGACGCTCACGCCACTGGGGTGAGGACCGAGGGCCGAGCTGAATATGCTGACCTGTGCACCGTCGCTCCCATCCAGCACCTGGGGTCCTTGGTGTAGGGCCTCCTGCGAGACCGCTTCGTAGAGGGCCTCTGTGGTGGGAGGGAGGGAGGGAGGGAGGGAGGGAGGGATGTAAGCAATTTAAAAAGAACCATCGTTGGTGTGAGCAGAATGTGTTCCCACATTATGGTGACGTAGATGACCTGTTGCACTATATATAGCAATATAATGTACAAAGTTAAAAATGTGTGAACTTATATCTCAATAGATTATCATTGTTTTTTTGGCTGGTGAGTGGAGCAAATCTACCAGCCACTTGCATACTTTTCCAGCATTTGGCTAGTGCTAATTTTGTGCCCAATTTGTACGTCAGTCAGGTCATTCAGCCAACAACTCACCACCATTGCGGGCTGGAAGTGTCCACTGAGGTTGCTGTTGTATCGGGGAGCTGGGTACCGCCGGAAGAGGAAGAGAACCGGCAGGAGGAAGAGGAGGAGCCGCTCTGTTCACGTGCCTGTATTCAGTCGGAGGCCTGCTGTGGTGTCCCTGGCTCGGACATTGTCCGGTCAAAGGAAGACTACTGGACATGCTGGGTTGATATAGCGACTGAGCCCCATTAAAAACATGCTGTTCCCTATATGGAGGCAGACACGGCAGAGCCGGAGACGCTTTGCTGGCATCGAGATGGGGGGGGTACGGTGACACGGGTGGATGCTCGCAAGGCCGCAGCTCTTGGTTTGCTAGGAGATGGGGCGGAAAAGATGGATCACTCTGTTGACGTTCGTGTGAATGCAGGGGCGACATGCCGTGGCTGCGGCCCGGGTTCGACCCTTGCGTGTGCTGGTGAGCGGCGTTGGCATGTGGTGCGTTGGATGAGGAGCAGTAAGCAGCCGGCTCCTGTGAAGCCCAGTAAGCGTGACATGAGGGCGATGTGATGTTGCTCTGATAGACGTAGTTGCGCTGAGGGGGCGGGGACTTGCTGGCCTCCTGGGGGTCAGCGTGAGCCGGTGAGCCCAGGTTGAGATGCTGAAAGCTGGGCAGGGTGTTGGTGGTGTGGGTCTGTGGGTTGAAGTTGTGAGCCAGCTGTTTCGCTGCAGCATCCATGGTGGACTGACTTGCAGTGGAGAGATTCACCATCTCCCATAGCAATCCATCACAGCCTGGATCCTGCAATACACATACTCACTGCAAAACAAAAGTCAAAATGCTGTGACTGTCAGTTCGACATTGAGAAATGCAAAATGCAGAAGACGTTAGAGCTATCCTGATTGGACCATGGACATGTTTTCAAAATGAGGTTGTCTACAGTGCATGGTTCAAAATAGTAGCATACCTTTGCGAATGGCGAGATAACATGGCTGTGACCACACTGCTGCTGTAATGGGATCATTTCTTCGACGAGGCCAACGACAACCATTGCAATTTGAAACACGATATGCACAAGGAGTGTGTGCACATGGTAACTATGAAGGGAGGTGCGGACCTTCCTGCATCTGCACCTAATATTAAATAAGAGCCTTGTTTTTTGGATGCGGGTCTTCTTCAGTGATGCTGCAGATGCTGCAGCGTTTCCGCCTATAATATTTGTCACTTCCGGCAACACGACATTTCAAAATAAAAACCCAAATATAACGCTGCGATCTGCCTTATCTCGACTCTATAAACAGATATCGTGCATATCAATGCAGAATCAATGGACAGGGTTTGGGGGATCGGAAGCGTTCTGGTTTCCGTTTGTAGTCCGTTTGTAGTCCGAGTCGTATTGACCAATCACCAAGCGGCTTTGGGTGCATCCGAGTAAACGGTCCGTGCGGAGAGCAGAAGAGGCGGAACCCCGTCGGCTATCGAGATAGCTTTTTATTAGCTGCTTGTGAAAATGCTGCTTGTGAAACAATCCGGTCGCAAACGTCGCATCTCAACTCCAACTCCGTTCACGCGTCTCGAGTTGCCATTTGGACTGTAAACAATGACCGACGCACCACGGAAGAGGACCGGATATCCGCCGGCTGCACCGGAGGCCGCGATATATTGGCCCCTGCTGCTCCCAGAGGCTAGCCGATGGTTTCCAGCTCGACCTATCCACGCCTACTTCTAGAAATTAATCCGTTTTATTGTTCAATCTTTTTGTCATGTAAAAATAGAATTAACTGCGAAGAGATTAATAATAAATATTGTTTTGTGAACACAGTAATTCCTCCAAAGATAAAGCTTAATGAACAAATAGAGGGGACTTCTTGAACGTCAAAATGAATGTCATCATGTAATGTAATTGGTTCACTACGGTACAAATGGTTTATTAATTAAGCAAACGTATATAGGCTAAATTATATTTTTATTAATGTCTCAAATATTTACATGCAAAATACTCGATTGGAGAACAACCAACTTCCATCTTTTCTCAATAATAAATATTTGAAACGTAGTTTTGTTTGTTAGCATTTTTGGCAAAAACAGATGAATAAAGCACAAATTAGCCAATCATTTATACAATAATGAATAACAAAAACATTGAGTTCTAAATATTCTTAACAGTAAGAATACAAAACAATACAATACAGAAAATCAATAAAAATATTTATTTAGGTTACATAACCTGTCACACGCACTATTTCATATTCTTGTAAATGGTTTTTCTTATTATTCAACATACTGTGTTGCATTCTGTATACAATGATGGATGAGTATACAGATTCAAATAAACAACAGTCAGTATTTAACCTTTGACATTAAATGACTCATCCCTGGACATATCTGTTTGTTTGATCTGTTAGCTTCTGACCTGCTGCTGAACGCTGGACATTTCTCAGTACCCGCTTTCATGCCTTAACTTACAGTATCAATGTTTGCTACTTCATCTTTTTTATTCATTATCACTACTATGTGTATTGTATTGGCGATGCTCCGCCATATTGAGAGGACTCAAGACAGTTGTAAAATCCTAAATAAATGTAAATATATTGTAACCTGGACTAATGATAACTTTGTTTTGCCACGTCTCGCATGAGTTTCACAACACAACAATGTCTTCACAACAATCTCTTCCCATAATGACAAATAATTTCACGATTAATTACTAAAAAATGACCAAAAAACCATTGCTACCAACATAATAACTAACTTTCCAATGCTCCTATGCTTCCAAAATGGAGGAGGTTATTGCCATGTGACGTTGCGCTGTGTCAAGCCCTATCGCAGGAAATTGACAGTCTATCTATCTGTCATTTCTAACCTTTCATTCCCAACAACAATCTGTCCATGCTGGAATACACCACATTCTCCCACAGGTGGCGGGGATACATTTGGTGAAGACACACATCACTCACACATCACTCACACAGCACACATGTTGAGACCTACAGACTGAGCTTCACCCGCTGGACCGACAGAAAAATAAGGGTACACCTTCTCAGCGAACGTGTCTCGGTGAGTGCATATGTGCGCCATGTCTTCGGGGTCATAGAAGGACACCTCTCCTTGGTCGTAGTCCAGCTGGATCCTGATTCTCTGTGGAACCCTCTTCAGTGGCAGGCGTTTACCGGAACCATTGGTGTACTTCTCACCGCGATGCAATATACACCACACGCCATTCTTCGGCGAGGCGTTACGTGGCCCTTTCCTGTCTGCCGACTCCTTCGTGACGCCTATCACCCAGTCCGGGTGGTCTCCCACCCGCACCTCCCAGCTGTGGTGCCCTGAGCTGTAGCCCTCACGACCCAGAACATTACTGTACAACTTGAACCTCTCGGGGTTGTCGGGGTGTATCATCATGTCCCCGTCTACGTCCCTCACGCCGGTCAGGTCATCGGACAGAAGGAGCCAGCCCGATGCCGTGTTTGGGTCCAGAATGACAGGAGTGAACTTGACCCTGGCCTTCATCTTCTCCCACACTCTGAAGGACAGGTTTCCCAGGTGTTTGGCGACGTCCACCAGCCCCCCGGGGAGCAGCTGTGGAGGATGAGAGACGGGTGAACAGCGGGCCCGGGCGCGCTTGTGGTAGCTGGCGAGAAACAACGCAGCGTTGTCCTGCGCCAGGTCTCCTTCCACTGCGGCGATGCTCTCGGAGAGAGAGCATATCTGCGTCCGGATGCTCTTCATCTCCACAGCGATAGCCTTCGTCCTCCGCTCCTCTTCCTCCGTCAGCGCCGCCACTCTGGCCTCCTCCTCCTCGGCGAGCAAGCGGCGAAGCCTGTCAAATTCTGCCCGGACCAGCCTCTCCGTGTTCGCCAGCTGTGTCTTTCGGTGTTGTGTCATGTCACCGTACGTCTTCTCAAGCTCCTGGTATTGAACCAGTTTCTCCCGGAGAGAGGTCAAGTCGGGTCCCAGTTGCTCCTTCAGCTCTGCGACCTCCTTCTCTATGGGGACCAGCGTGTGGCCCGGATCAGGGGACTCACAGACACAACACACGGCCCTCCGCTCCTCCTTGCAGAACCACGCGAGATCCTGGGCGTGTTCACAGCCCACCGCCTGTGACCCGGGTGAACCAGCACTCGGATTTCGCCCAAAGGAGTCGGCCAGCTCCTTTATGGCAAAGTTCACGCCTGGGTTTTCCTTTGAGGATTTTCTCTTGCAGATGGGACAGTTGTGGTGTTTGGCCTGCTCCCAGAAGTGTTGCAGACAGCTGGAGCAGAAGCTGTGGTGGCAGCCCAGGGACACCGGATCCTGGAAGACCCCCATGCACACATGGCAGGTCAAGAACTGCTCCACAGGGGACGTCTTCTCAGCCATGTCTACTTACACACACAAAAAAAAAAAAGTACTTTATTTTACATGTCATTCCTATTCAATCCAACGCTTATAATCCTAGAGGGGAACCACTGAGCTCTCCCGAGGTCAGTGTCGTGTTGCTGGGTTTATTATTTACACGCGTGAGCTATCGGACTTTGACCCGAGACCAGCAATTTGCAACAATTTGATTTTTGCTTACCTGTTAAAAGCAACTTAGCAACGCTCAAAGACTCAAGACCAAATTGGCTTTTTTTGTTTACTATGTTTAAAAATGTATCTACTTACCCAGAACTGCTACAATAATGGCTGCGCGGAGTGCAGTGAGTTTCGGTTTTGGTGAAGCGGTGATGTATTGTTCTCTTGACACCAGAGGGCGCTGTTTAGTAGGACTCCTGATGATTGAACCATAGCTATGTACTAGTGCAGGGGTGGCCAACCCGCGGCTCCCGAGCCGCATGCGGCTCTTTGCCTGGTTTCATGCGGCTCTTTGCCTGGTTTCATGCGGCTCTTACGTTCATATATAATGTCGCCCCTTTCACACTGCCCAAAAAAACCCTATGTAAACCTGCTAACACCCGATATTAATCGCAGGCATGCAAACTAGTAAACTAAACCCCCCCCCCCCCCCCCAGTCGTAGGTCCGCGGTGTGTTACTATTGCGCGCGCCCACCCCCCCCCCCCCCCAGTTAACAATCGCGAGCGTGTGGGTGAGTGAGGAAAGGATAGGGGGGATGTTCATGTGTGCCTGTGTGTATGATGTGGCTCTTTGCAGTAACACAGTAAAACATTTGGCTCTTAGTCTCTATCAGTACCCCTGTACTAGTGAATATCTATGATCTGCCTCTTCTCTTGCATTGGGTGCTATAATAGTGGTACTGTAATGTCCCATCAAGCACAGCCACAGACACTCCTCTGGCTCTTAGCTGTGTGTGTGTGTGTGTGTGTGTGTGTGTGTGTGTGTGTGTGTGTGTGTGTGTGTGTGTGTGTGCGTGCGTGCGTGCGTGCGTGCGTGCGTGTGTGTGTGTGTGTGTGTGTTACATGTATTTTCACAAACACACACACACACACACACAATCGAGATGGATCCAAGATGGCCGCTATAGGCCCATAGCATCCTTCACATGGATATTGCTCCATAAATTACACGGAAGGGTCATTTACCATAACAGCGAGCAATACGTTTGATGGTCACTTTGTGTTTGTCACGTGACCAGGGTCAAGGCTTGTGGCGGTGCTCCCATACATCTGTTTTCTGCATGATTCATTTGATAATGTCAAGCCAAGCTTAACCCCACACTCTGTCTCTCCTGTCTGCTGCTAATCCCTCCATACCCTCCTTCAATATGCACTGCAAACCACCTTTTGGTGTCTAAATAGCTTCTCCTCTCTTCTTTCACCGTCCCTCTCATTGTTTCACCTCTTTTTCTGTCATAGTCGTCCACCTCCTCCTCCTCCTCTCCTCTTCCTCCTCCTCTCCCCTCCTCCCCACCTCCTCTTCCTCTTCCTCTGTTCTTCTATGGTTTCTGTGTGAGAGCCACCAGAGCTCAGAGGAGCGTCATGCTGGATGGTCCCCAGGCTCAGTTATCCCGCCACAACACACCCAGTCCAGAGAGAGAGAGAGCGAGAGAGAGAGAGAGAGAGAGAGAGAGAGAGAGAGAGAGAGAGAGGACAGAAAATTGGCATTTCACCTCACTGTTTTATGATCATTTTAAATGTTGCAGATTTGATCGGATTTTTACAGTCCCAACAGAGGCTGAACATGTGTTTGTGTGTCTGCTTGTCTGTACGTGTGTGTGTGTGTGTGCTCTATCTGCCTATAAACTCAAATATGATTTTCTCACCAACAAAGGCTTATTTTGTTGCTAAAAAAAATTGAAAGCTGTTTGTCTCTCTCAGACACACGCACACACACACACACAGACACACAAAGAAACACACACACAAACACTTGTTTTTTATCAGAATGTTATTCAGAGACACGTCATTGTGTCATTGTGTTCACCTGTGTGTGTCTTTTTCTGTGTCTATTCAAGTGAGCCCTTTCTGCAGATTGTCCCTTTGTAAGATAGATCTTCCTTCATTTTCAGTTGTTGCTCGGCTACTCTGAAAAGTTTTTTTGCTCATTGGGTTTGCATCTTTATGTTTTTCTAGTTTTACTCTGCCAAGTTCTTCGACGTCCAAAGAAAACACTGAACTGTTGTTGCTTTTACTTCTTGCTTTTGGGGGGATTGTTTTCCTTTTTATTACATTTCTTTATTACATTTTTTATTACATTCTTTTTTTTTTTATCTTCGTTGACGTGTATACCTGAGTTCGGGTCCGGACCGTGCAGATTCCCTCAGATCTGAGCCAGACGGGACATTGCTGCTCTCTTCGTCCAACACACACCGAGCCATAGCAGAAGTTAAACCACCAGCAAACGCTGCTGGAAGCACCACCAAGAGCCCGGTGGAGCGAGAGAGAGTGCGCATGCATGCGCGCAAGAAAGAGAGAGAGAGAGACTCTCACACACACACACACACACACACACACACACACACCCACAGGGCCAGGGACAACACATTATCACTTGCCCTCCCAGGGAGACGTATAACCATTCCCTGCTTCGGGAGCACGGACACAATCAGAGACCTAGACACACACGCAGTGGGCGAGAGAGAGAGAGACCTCTTAGCGTGGAGGGAAACCAAAGAGCCATTAGCATTGAAAGAAACGAAAGCCGTAGCCTACTGGAAGCCCCAGATGGCTACGGCTAGCTAATTAGCCCGCGTGCTGTAAACGTGTGGTCCGTTTCACCGTCGCACAACCCGTCGGAGGCTAATGATCACTCTGCGCTCCTCGAGACTCTAATGAGGACCATGTGCCTTAGAGACGAGGAGGAGGAGGTGGAGCAGGTGGTGGTGGAGGTGGAGGAGGTGGGTGGCCGTTCTCAACAACAACCCAATGTTCACCAAGACCCTCTGCAGGGATAGCTGATGGAGCTGTTCAGTGCAGACTGTGGTTGAAGGCAATGGACATGTGCACACACACACACACACACACAGAGTGAATGCACACAAACAAGTGCATAGAATTACACAGGCCGACACAAGCATAAGAGGGGCAATTACAGACACACACACACTTTTTGTGTTCTAGGATTGAGGACCACCAGGATATAGGCCTACAATAGACTCTGAGGACCATTAAACCACAAGTCCTTTCATTTAGACACACAAGTGTGATTCAGACCTACGAGTTAACTACTATTTAGTCATTTGGCAAATGATTTTATCCAACGGGACATCCAAAGTAATTTATAAAGGGGTTAGGCATCTAGCTCATGCCTGCTAGGTAGGTTGTGTACATTGGTGATGGAACCCAGAACCTATTTCCACAACACACACACCTTTCAGGTGTATATGTGCCCCATGTCTGTGTGTGCCTTTCGCATGCACTTTATTTCACCCAAGCACACCTTTCGCACACCACACACTCGCATGCCGTCTCTCACCTTGAGTGCACAACTTCGCACACTCCTCACACGGTAGTAGATTGTGTGTGTGTGTGTGTGTGTGTGTGTATTTATTTTATTTATTTGTTTATTTGATAGAGCATGTTAATGAACATCAGTAAAAAAAAAAAAAAAAAACGAACTGTGAACATGTCGGAGCAAAAAATGCTAATTTACATCCGCAGTCCCTAGGCAGGTAACAAAAACAAAAACATTACAAGTTATAAATACATAAGTAGAAAAAGATAAAAATACATTGTACAACATGTCGGGTTAAAAGTTATGAGTTCAAGTTCTGG